>OX381710.1:582863-630627 GCA_947462335.1 Harmothoe impar
TGAGCAGCTCCCTGACCACAGCGAGCTGCTCCTCCATGTCTGTAATTACTGCTACTTCAATCTGTGACGTCACACCTCTCAGCGACACGCTCTTCAGACCATCCTCTACATGCCTCACAGCCACACACACACAGTGTTAGTGTGTCACACAACCCCCCCCCCACACACACAGTGCATGTAACCATACCCCCCCCCCCCCACACACACACCGTCTACATGCCTCAGCCACCTCCCTAGGATGTTTATTTCTGGAAGCTGTGATTATTCTCAGAGTAACAGAATGCCCCCTTAGGGCCTTATTAAACCCCAGCCTCCCTGTGGAGATGTGAAGCAGCTCCTCCTCATCTCCCCGGGCAGAGACTCCATCACTCGTCTCTGCCCCACGCTACAGATTTCTAGGAAATCTCTTATGATAGGAGGGGGAAAGCCGGACTCTTCTGTGGAAGAAGGGTAGAAAATGGTGCTACTTTACTGCTGTCCTATCCGTATCACACACTGCCAGTATCCCTCCCCGAAAATAGTTTCCCGAGAAATCAACAAATTCTACCAGGAAAAAATGCCGAATATATCTGTACATCAGGAATGTCATGTTTAGATCTTCATGCAAATATTTGAATCGGTTTGTCCACAGGAAATTACGTATTTCAATACATATTGCATCAGGGCCCAAAACGACCCATTGGCCTACACACCGTCGGATTGGCGTAGAGATTGACAAGTAGGAACTGTAATGTAATATCTGATGAACATATATTGGGCTTCTTGCTCCACTTGTACCGTTACTGAAGTGTGATTAAGGCCACTTAAAATAAAATGGTTTCTCATCACCGCACGCATCATAAAAATCTGGTTTGAGGAAATTTTTTTTTTTTCTTTTTTTTTTTTTACAAATTTTTGATGAAAAACATGGTAAAATTGGACAAATGTTGGAATATGTGGTATCAAATTAAAGCTCATAAATACTGACAGCAATGTGAATTTTGGTCACCAGAAATGTATTTCATCCTATACATTTTAGCCCGCGGATTAAAAAAGAAAAGAGAAACAAGCCTCCCTTGCCAGATTTTTTAGACATTGGTGAGGAGAAACCTTTTTTTTTTTGAGTGGTCTAAGGAGGGACGACTTTTCAGCTATGCATTGG
Source organism: Harmothoe impar (assembly GCA_947462335.1). NCBI lineage: Eukaryota > Metazoa > Annelida > Polychaeta > Phyllodocida > Polynoidae > Harmothoe > Harmothoe impar. The sequence continues at coordinate 584,005 of OX381710.1, forward strand.
TGCATCATGCCAAGCCTTCAGGAGTGCATCAACCCTGTACGGTCATCATGATGCGAAGATGCAGTACTGGCCATGATGCATTCATGTATCATGGCACAACACAAGTGGCTGGTGCTCCTGAAGCACTACACTGCTATTCCTTGGCTCCATATACGACCAATCTGTCAGTCACCATAGCCTAACCAAGTTAGTCATTTTTTGGCTCCCAACCTAGGTTAGTTAATATTGTCAGGTACTGACCAACTTATCATAATTTTCTCCATTTCAATGAGTTTTAGGCCAAGTCCATTGGTCATTATGTTGTTTGTGCCTCAGTCATTTTTTCAATAGCACTTGGTCATGCCTGACCAAAGTCCCTATGACTAACGACTACAGACTAAGTGCCGGAGCATCTAGTTTTTCTGTATATGTGGCTACTGAAGCAGCACGCGGCCGGGGAGAGATGTGAGGTAAGATGTGGCTTGGTGGATGAGTCTAAACCTGGCAGTCACCAGATCCTCCCCAGGTATTATTAGCTGCCTATTTATGGTAGTTAGGTGAACCACTTGTAGGCCATGGTTCCTCATGTGGTCTATAGAGATAGTTCGAACCCTTTCAGGACTACACAGTACTATTACTACACAGTACTATTATCTTTGTCGTCGTGATGCACAAATGCAGCCCGAGAGTGTATCAACCCATAGGGTCGGCATGATGCTGAATGCAGCAATTGTGAGTTACTCGCCACGGCGTGCATTATGCATCATGATGAGAAAATGCTTAATCCATCAAAGCACCCCCTACAGAGTTAACCATTCATCCCCCAGTCCATGTAAGCTGCTAGCACACAGTCTGCTGCACTATAGATCAATGCATCAACAAAGGGTCACTTTTCATAATAAAGTTGTGTTTATGTTGGTACTGGCAGAATGCTCATAACATTCTCTGTAATGGCTAAGTTTGCAAACATCTCATATCAGGAGATTCGCAGGACTATTATCTCTCAAGTAGGGTATATTAGAACAGAGAATTTTGAGGTTATGTTAATGACACTGTCGGTCAAGCTTCAGAAATGTTTAAAAACTTTATGAACAACTTTTTAAAAAGTCACCCTTTCTTGTTGAATTGGTCTATAGCAGCCCGTATATTAGTGCTTGGCATAATATGGCTATTAGGGAAGATTATCCAAAATGTTTTTTACAAATATTTTATGACTATTGAATGAATGTTATCTCATCAGAAAGTTCGCATAGTGTGTATTATTCAGTACCTTATGTTCAGTGTTTACATCACAGATATAGGGTAGACCGCCCATGAGATGACTAGCTGGTATGTTGGTACCATGAGTAGACTGGATTGACCTGAATCGTGGGGCCCATCTTTCACAGGGCTATTGTAAACATTGGGCTGATCATCCTCAGGGCCAATCACCATAGGGCCTATTGCCCACGCGGCTCCTCATCTGTGTAATGGTCTACTTAAACCCCGGGCCACCGTATATAAAGGGCTGAGTACCTGTCATGCCTGCACTCCAACTGTTACTGGAGGGGCAGCAAGATCTGCATCTTTAAGGTACCAACAGACCAGTCGTCTCATGGGCGCTCTACCCTAGTAGTACAGACTACAGACGATACTGAGATCATTAGTCCTGTGCAAATAAAAGTACAAACAAACCTTAGTCTGCCTGCTGCTGAGGCCGACCTGTACCTCCTCTCATACAGACATACATACAGACAGACAGACAGACAGACAGAACGACAGACAGACAGACAGGTACCTTAGTCTGCATGCTGCTGAGGCCGACCTGTACCTCCTCTCATACAGACAGACAGACAGGCAGACAGACAGACAGACAGACAGGCAGACAGACAGACAGACAGTTACCTTAGTCTGCATGCTGCTGAGGCCGACCTGTACCTCCTGTCATACAGACAGACAGACAGACAGACAGACAGACAGGCCGACAGACAGACAGACAGACAGACAGACAGACAGACAGACAGGCAGGCAGACAGACAGACAGACAGACAGACAGACAGGTACCTTAGTCTGCATGCTGCTGAGGCCGACCTGTACCTCCTGTCATACAGACAGACAGACAGACAGACAGACAGACAGGCCGACAGGCCGACAGACAGACAGACAGACAGACAGACAGACAGACAGACAGACAGACAGTTACCTTAGTCTGCATGCTGCTGAGGCCGACCTGTACCTCCTGTCATACAGACAGACAGACAGACAGACAGACAGACAGGCCGACAGGCCGACAGACAGACAGACAGACAGACAGACAGACAGACAGACAGACAGACAGACAGACAGACAGTTACCTTAGTCTGCATGCTGCTGAGGCCGACCTGTACCTCCTCCATAAACCGACTAAACATGGCCGGCCCTGCACCAAGGTCATCAACAGGCCAAGGTCATCCTCAGGTCAACAGTCAAGGTCAGTCTAAGGCAAGGTCAACTGTAAGTTAATCCAGGACAGATGAGGCCATTCAAAGGCCAGACCTAAACAGGTCAAGGTCATCTCACCAGCATGTTAGGTTAATGTCAATGTCATAAATGCACAATTCAAGGTCATCCATCTATAGTACAAGGTCATATTGAGGTCAAAACAAGTAAGGTAATTCCAAGGCCATACATGGTTCAAGGTCATCCTCAGGTGGAACTAGATAAGGTAATCCCAAGTTCAATGTTAACACGCCAAGGTCAGTCCAAGGTCAAACAACCTGAAGTCAGACTCATGACACAATGTCCCTGTTACAAAGGTCATGTTCACTTGAGTATCCTTGATAATGCTTCTATACTGTACTCCATAGTGACTTGTTGCTGGTTCCCTTACCCTGTGTGTGTGTGTGGTGTAGCAACGTGTGTGGTGTCACTGTAAGGCTTCATGTCACACACACACTGTACACCATGTAGGGATGGCACAACTTGGTGTCAGTAGTATAGGTCCTGTGAGGATAATCCTGTAGCACTGCATCTACACTGTGTAGGTATCTATGATTTGGTGTAAGTAGTATAGAATAGGGCCTGTGTAAGTAGTATAGCCTGTGAGTATACACCATGTGTAACTAAGTATAAGTAGTATATAGCATAGAGCCAGTGAGGATGATCCTGTAGCGCTATACCTACACTGTGTAGGTATCTATAATTTGGTGGAGTAGTATAGAATAGAGCCTGTGTAAGTAGTATATAGCATGGGGCCTGTGTAAGTAGTATATAGCATGGGGCCTGGTAGGATGACCCTGTACACAGTACCTCCAGGACTAGGGTATGCAGCAGGTGGTGTGTGCACACGCCGTGTCTCCCTAGTCAAACACACCCCACCCACACTGCGGCTAGATGCAGCTGTAGGGGTTAATCCACCATGTCTATATCATCACACATTATAGCCATGTTCCAGGATTCAGTCAGGCAGACATGAACTAGGTGCTGGATACTAACACCTGTGACTGTGGTACCCTTGTGAGTATAGTTATATAGGGTCGTCTCTGGGGGTCAGGCCATGTCCAGGGGTTAGAAGTTCAATCAGGTACAACAGGTGGATGCTCAGTAGACTCACCGTTGACTGTACCCCTGACTAGTAATATCCTTTTTTGGGAATATGGGAACTTAAGGTCCTATTACTCCTATTTCCGCCTGACCAAAAGCCGGGGGCGTGGCGGTGACACCTCGGTGCCCTATAACAGGGGTACCCCGCATGGTGATTCCTGTACCATGATGGTACCATCCCGTGTACACCCCTCTCTACCCCTTCTCAAAGTAGGACCCCCGCGGGTGGGTCGGGTGGTGGTACATGGTGACGCCTCAGCCGGCTAGGTACTGGTACAGTACAGCTGGTCAGGTGGGGTTAAAGTGCTTGGTACAGGCCATGTACAGGGGTGTGCAGCCTCGGCATTCTGTCGTTCGTTCATCTGAAGCGCTTACTCAGTGCGGTGTAAACAGAGCCCTCCGCAGGCCGGTTTATTGAGACAGTCAGTTGGTTTGTAACCTGGCTCAACCTGACTTCAGACAATTCTATAACACCAGGTGGCACCACAGGAGCTGACTGCTTCTCTGTATGGGTAAGGCCATCTGTAGTCACCTGCAGCTGATGTATGATGATTTATACGGCTTAGTTAGTGTGTCCACAAAGACTGTGTTGGGTGATTGAGGCCTGTGCTGCAGCCTTGAACCGCTCAGAGACTGCTTTAGACACACTCCTGCTCAGAATGTCCCTGTAGGTGGTCACTGGGTCAACACCTGCTACATGTAACTGGATAAGGACATCAGTATACCCCAATGTCAGATAAACATCTGTAAGACCAGGTATATGCTGCACTGTTATAGCTATTCCTGGTATTTCCTGAAGACTGAAGTCAGGCGGTTGTCACCCAGAACTTTTCAGAGAACTGTCAGAGCAGAAAGAGGATCTGAAAGTTAAAGCTGGTTGTGTCTGAGGTGTTTCCGCACCGGGACAGCTGGTGTTAGATATATGAGGAGGGGGGGGGGGCGGGGGGGGGGGGAGAGGGGGGATGAGAGGTAGGGGATGTCAGGTAGGTAAACAGGTAGGTAGGTAGGTAGGTGGGTAGGTAGGTAGGTAATGGGGAGTGGGTCGGAGGGCGTCAGGCAGGTGAGCAGGTGAGCAGGCAGGTACTCTCCTTCCCACAGCCTTCCAGTCCCTGCTGGTAGCTTGGTACCAGTGAACAGGAACCAGAATGTAAGATGGCACTTTTACCATCATACTTTATGATTCTATTTCTGGTTCCCTTTCGCTAGTTCCAAGCTAACCACAGGGGCTGCCCAAACCCAGCAAAATCCAAGTTCAGGGTCATAGTGGTTGTCACCAGAGCTTTCCTTCGGTAGGATTGGGAGCGAGAGCAGTGTGTGGCAGTAGAAGTGTGTTACTGCAGAAGTAGTCTGTACATGTAACAGCTAGCTGTCAGTCTGCAGGGTCTGTCAGGGCATGTAGTGGGCGGGGGAGGCAATGTTGGGACCTGAGTACCATAAACCCCCTCCGTTAGGACAACCCCGCCTTTAAGACGACCCCCTATTTTGAGATGAAAATCTGTCTTGTAGGAAAATTAAATCCCAAAATAAATCTGTCTTAAAGGCGGAGTTTTGCGGTAACCAATCACCCACTACACACTGATACAGGTGTCATAGGGAGGGGGCAGGGGCTGGGTGAGTAGGGCGGGAGACATGAAGACAAGGTAGGAAATCTAATAGCCTATTAGATTTCCTACCTTGTCTTTAGTACAGGTAAGTAAGGAAAGGAGGGAAAGGAATAAAAGGGTAGGAGAGGCACGAGGGTACAGTGCAGGTGTGGGGAGAGAATGAGGGAAGGGGGGAAGGAGGGGAGGAGTCTTAGACATTCCATCACTCCACGACAATGGGACAGGTACCTGCTAGACATGCCAATTGACGCTCCATATAGAAAGCAGTGACTCTTATCTGATAAATGTTCTGCAGGAGACTTCCACCACCTGATACAGGAATGCTGCTAGAAAAGCAGGAAAGTGGCATTTCTGAATTATTCAAGGCGTGCCATCCATCACCTCTACAGGGAGACAGGTATCTCCCAGCACCTCGTGTTGTGGAATTCTGTAGTTTTAGTACAGTACTCTGCCCTCTGGTGTTTCACACCTTAGACAGCTCGATGCTGCCATAGCAACTGGAAGAAGGGTGGAAATTATTTTTTAAAATATTTTTAAAATATTTTCTTTCAGAAATACACTCTTTTCCCACTTTGGGCTCAATGCATTGCTCCGTGTGTGAATTTCTCGGCGATTTTCTAACCAAAATAAAGATGGTACCCAGGATATCTAGTCCCGGAATGGACAGTCAGTGCTTTCTCCTAAACCACCCACAACACAAGACATCTGTGTCTCACTAAGTGGAGTGGATCACCTGGGGACAGGATGGGCACCTGTTAAAACCCCCGCCCACCCTATAAAAGGCCCACAGTACAGATTCTTGCTCCCCTCTCTGGGTGTAGGGGCAGTACGAGTTGGGCCTCTAAAGGCGGGTGTCCCTGACCTATCACGGAGTGAGTAATGTGAGCGTCCTGATTGGTCCCCAGGTGACCGTATTACAGCTAACGTGACCGGACGTTACGGTGACAGCCTCACTCTCACCGTGCCCGGGTCATGCTCCGTGTATACGGGATCTGGGACCTTCTGTAGATCAGAACACGAATCAGGAACCCTGCGGACAATAGGCCCTATGACGATTGGCCCTGAGGATGATCGGCCCAATGTCTATGACAGCCCTGTGAAAGATTGGCCCCGTGATCAAAGGCACCCTGATTGAGACATAGCGGTCTACTCATGGTACTAACACACCAGCTAGTCACCTCATGGGCAGTCTACCCTCTGCCATAACCACTGCCCACTGGTCATCGACTGTGTGTTACCACCCCATGTAGCAATAGCAACTGGTACAGCAGCCCACGTGACTCAGGCACCAGCTGTACCGCTGTGTGTGTGTGTGGGGGGGGGGGGTGGTAGTTAACCCTTTAAGGACCACACAATGCTTTACTGTACATCATATTTGTCACTGCAGTGGTACACGGTGTGCAGCAGTTGGGTGTTTCAGTTCTGTAATGTCTTATGTTCGACACAACATTAGAAGCTATATTCAGAGGGAACTATAGAGAAACATTAAAGTACTAGGTTACCCTTACATGGTTAGGGTGAGTGGAGGAGGAGGGTGTACAGTACCAGCTGGTACCCTGCAGCATGGTACACAGGTGCTGCCGTTATAAACACAGTACCAGAACACAAATGGACACCATGTGTGTGTGTGTATACAGTGGTTATTATGTATCATTGCAACCTTTTATAATATAGAGGCGCTCTCTTAGTGGGACATCCAAACACACTGAGGGCCGCACGGTGCGTTAATGCATTATGGAGCCAAGAAAGAGCATGATAGCTATGTGTGTCCATTAGGCCAAAAAAAAGAGAGGTGTGTTTCAGGTAACATGGGCCAAAAATGTAGGGTCGGTAGGTCGGAATTTATATATTTATTTTTTTTACGGAAATTTCTTCAAAATTGCATAAAAAAAGTAAGGTCATCCCAGTTTGGATAGGGTCGGTCGGGTGACCTGAAAAATAACATTTCTTTTGACCTATAGATACACTGTAAGTAGCAGTCTACCCCCCCCCCCCTGTACCACCCCCCCTTCTGGTGGTACACACAGCCCCTGTCTTTAGGACATGTCGCCGTTACTAATACCCTGCATCAGTCCCCCTCACCATACAGTTATTGCCGTAACTGTCTGTAGGAGGACTGTCCTGTTACCCATGATGGCTCCTTTACTACTGACTGCCCTTACCGTGTCCCTGCCATGTTCCCCAGAGACTGGGACAGCAGTAACAGCAGTAACAGCACCGACTGGCTGGGTGCTGGGGCTGTGTGGATGTGGGGGTGGTGATGTGTGGATGTCACCAATTAGGTCTAATCAGCAGGCAGCGGTAACCAGGTTTGTAGAGCTGTAGGTAGGGGAGGGGGTGGACACCCACGCAGGGTTAACCCACCCTACACAGGGAGGGGGAAACAGGCAGTGAGGGAGGAGGGCTTCCATTAAGAGGGTATACATTAAACAACAGGGACAGGCATGACAGGGAGGTGGTGGGACGGGGGTAGTTGGTGAAAGCAGGAAGTCAATTATACGTCCAGACATGCCAGTAGCTGGTCAATGTTAAACAGCAGGGGATGTCGTCGGGATATAATCCTGTGTGGACGACTTCTATAACTTGTACAGAAACACCAGTATTAAGCAGGAACCGCTGCAGCAGCAGTAACATGGGCATTTCTGAATTATTCAGCTACAGACAAACCTCTCTTAGCACGGAGCATTGTGGAAGTTAGTAATTGTGGAGGTTGGTAATTCATACACTAGGATTCCATGTTTAAGGATAGAGAAAACCCACACCATAGGTGTGGTGGCCGGCTTCTTTCAAGGATTCTGGATCAAATACATATTTAATGATTTATGCACTAACCGTCCTAAAAGGGTAGGCCCTAACTAAGTGTAGAAAAGTGTAGAAGCACTATGCTGACCTTAAAAGGTTAGTATAGAGAAGTCATGCTGCATGAATGCATCACTCTTCACTTGAATCACTATGCTGTCCTTAAAGGGTTAGTATAGACAAGTCATGATGCAGCAATGCATCACTCTTTACTTGAAGCACCATGCTGTCCTTAAAGGGTTAGTATAAAAAAAGTCATGATGCAGGAATGCATTGCTGTTCACTTGAAGCACCATGCTGTCCATAAAGGGTCAATATAAAAAAAGTCATGATGCATAAATGAATCACTGTTTACTTGAAGCACTATGCTGTCCTTAAAGGATTAGTATTAAAAAAGTCATGATGCATAAATGAATCGCTGTTCACTCGAAGCACTATGCTGTCCTTAAAGGGTTATTATAAAAAAGTCATGATGCAGGAATGCATCACTGTTCACTTGAAGCACCATGCTGTCCTTAAAGGGTTAATATTAAAAAAATGTCATGATGCATAAATAAATCGCTGTTCACTTGAGGCATCATGCTGTCCTTAAAGGGTTAGTGTACTCTACAAAATAATGATGTAGCAGGGTTGCATAATAAGACACTATGTTGACCTTGGGTTAATACAGGGTAGAATTATTCGCCATGGCTTCATTCATGCATCATGGCGGCAAAGGGAATGAATTCCTTCAAGCATCATACCGACTGTATCCATCATCCACAAGAGAGACTTGAAAATGTTACTGGTAATTACCTACACCCGCCCTCCACACACTGGGGCATATACATGTACTACAATTAAGTTATGTATCTCATGAACTATATGCCTGTTTGTTCAAAACCCTCGAAAAACGGTACTGTTTGCAAGCATTATTTAAACCCAAATCAAAATGGATTAATGCAATAAACACGTCCAAAAAAAAAAAAATTGTGGCAGTGTGAGGCCGCTATGCTTTCAGAAAGCTGATCGTTACCCCCACCATCAGGGCGCCGAGGTGTGCAACTATATGTATATGATGGCTGGTGAGAAGGACTCGCCTGTCGCGGTCTGTACTGGTCCCCGGGCAGGTGAGGGTCATTACGGTATTGGCATTGTGTAGCCGCTGCAGTGTGTGTGGGTGTGGAGGGGGGGGGGCGTGTGAAAAACATTGTACCATTGGAAGCTCTACGTCGCCGGCCAATAATAAGTATATGATATAGCATGCATGAAAATCAGTACTTAAAGCTTTTGTATAAGGGCCTGCAGCCTGATACTTAAAAATGTATAGCAGATACCGACGCCCCAAAGTCAGTTTAGGCAATCCTGTCTACGTATCATATCAAACCCCACTCACGTCAGAAAGCTGATATTGAGTGATAACTACCTCCACCCGCCCTCAACACAGTGCAACATGTACTACAACCATAGCAGTGTGAGCGTTAGCTTGCCATGTCGCCTTACAGACCTTAGTATACATTATGGAGGCAGCTCAGAAAGCTGATCGTTCCCCTCACTCACCAGGCCGCTGACAGGTATATGACAGCTTGTGAGTAGGACTTGCCTGCCGCGGTCTGTACTGCTAGTGTGTGGAGGGAGGGGTGTGATCAACGTATTAGGGCTTTGTACCAATTGAAAACTCAGTAGACCGGAATGAGCAGTGCATTCTGGGTGAGACCTGTGAACAACATATAGACTGATTGCATGTAAGGTCTAATGCGTAAGAGGAACGGCTGACGACGCAGGGTTACGACCACTCTGGCGGAGTGCAGTGCTGAGGGGTGCGGGACCAGAGAGCATATGTATGTAGGGTGCAAAAAGCAAACGAGCCAATGCTAATCCAATGGACGCGCAGCTGCTGTTGAAACCTTACGGAAAAGTGAACTCCATAACCATGGCCGGGGACTACGTCGCCGGCCAATAAATATCTAACAGCTATCTAAACTTTGTGTGTAATAAGCTTGAACTCTTTTTAAAAAGGTTATAAATTATACCCTTTGCGATCATAAAAGTCCATTCATGAATGTGGCACTGGTGCGACATGCATCATACCGACCCTACACGGGTCGGCATGATGCACTCCTGCAGGATCAACATGATACACACATCCTGTGCATCATGGCTCAACCTATAGTTTGTACTTATATAAATATTGCCCTATGAAGTATGAGAGTTGCGAAGTAGTCAACAGCTGTCATTATAACCGTAATTACATCCTAATATATATACCATATACTGCAGCCTGGAATAGCCGTAGTTTACCTAATGGTAGTAGGCCTATGTCTGGGGGTTCATTCGGCACATGGAGTGTTAAACATGGTATATCCATCCTGGTAATGTAGCCGTTATAGACCTTATACATCCTCTGTCCATGTAGCATCTGCAGCTCGTACATCCATCCTGCTTATATGTGTAGCCCTACACGCCCTATAGCGGCGCCCACCTCACCCATAGCCAACTTGAGAGGCTTCCCATGTCCACTGATTCCATATACTACTCACGGGCCGACTCCCGGCCCTCACAGTGCTAAGAGCACTAGTAGGATATACTACTGACGACACTCACATAAGGTAGACGCCTCCCGTGGTCCTGTTGTCCTGTTGTAGCACTAGTAGCACCATACACACTACTCACACACTCACATAAGGTAGACGCCTCCCGTGGTCATGGAGTCCTGTTGTAGCACTAGTAGCACCACTGGTGGCACACATACAGCTGATGACGAGATGCACATACCTCCCCAGGGTACTGCCCCTCCTGGGTACCAGCTATGTACCGCGCTGGTGGCCCAGGAATGGTGGCTACACACCTGTCCACCTACCGGGCACGTGTCCTGACAGGGTGACCGCTCTGTGAGTCACTCACCCCGAGCTGCCCCATGTAGGCGGCCTACTGACTGCCTCTAACTCATAGTCCATATGGCAGACAGGTGGGGGGAGGGGGGGGGGGGTCCTAGTACAGGTGGGCATGTCACCCCTACCATGTACTCCATGTCCGTTGGTGCATAGCTTACTGTAGTCTCAGACAGGTGGGGTGACCTACAGGTAGTACAGGTAGGCATGTAGCAGTGCCCCTATAGGTAACATGTACTCCATGTTGCACGTCCCGGCTGGTGCTGACTGCTGTGGAGGTACATGTAACTGTAGGGCTGCTGGAGGCAGACAGGTAGAGCTGGTGTCCTGCTCAGGGTAAGTCCTCATGTGGGCCGGTCCCAGCTGTAAGGCTGCTCTATGACACATGTAACACTGTAGGGCTGCTATGTGGACACACGTAGCACCAGCTGGTACTGTGCTGTATGCAGACAATTCTGTCCTGACAGGGGCAATGCTCCCTGGGCTGCTTCACCTGCCCCTGAGTCACTCACCCCTCCTCCTGTATCTGAGCTGCTCCCCCCTCAGGCCGCACGTGGTCATGCTACCACGGAGCTGCTCCGTATACAATAGGCAGGGTCCTGGTGGTGTGTAGTGTGCACGTCTCCTTCAGGTAGTCAGATAGAGGTGCCCCTCATTATGAGTACCGTATACTCCATGCTGCATGTGGTATGTGCCCGCTGTAGACACTACAGACAGGTAGCTGGTGCGCCTCACTAACACGGCCCCTGCTGACTGCATCTAAGTGGTACCCCGAGTGGTACGTCCCAGCTGGTACTGTAGGCAGGTAGGGATGTAGAGGTACAGCTGGCTGCATCTAACACTCACTCCTGGTACGTCCCGGCTGGTACTGTAGGCAGGTATGTATGTAGAGGTACCCCAGCTGACTGTATCTAACACTCACTCCTGGTACGTCCCGGCTGGTGCTGTAGGGATGTATGTATGTAGAGTTCTCCCAGCTGACTGCATCTAACACTTACTCCTGGTACGTCCCGGCTGGTACTGTAGGGCTGGTGTAGACTCAGGGCAGTTCCATGCGGCCTGCCCTGGCTGGTGTGTGTCCTCCTAGTACAGTTGGTAACCTGTAGCATCCACCTCCCAGAGTCTGCATGGGATATGCACCTTAAACTTATCCCATGTCCTGGCTGGTACTGTGGGAAGACAGGTAGGCTGACAGTGGTGTCCTGTGAGCAAAGTGGACGTTGTAGTGGTGTCCTCACCAAGCCCATGCCACGTGAGCTACTGCCCTAGAGCCGCTCCCAGTCATTGCTTCAGACTCCCTCAGGCCGCCGTCCCGCTCACCATACCCGTCGCCGTGAGCTGCTCGGTGAGCTGCTCCCCGTGTACCAGCTGTAGTAGGGTGTAGGAGTGGTGCCATATGCTGGTGTGGGGGCGGGGTGTGGCGGGGGTGGGCGGGCTGAGGGGGGTGTGGGGGGTCAGGGTGGGTGGTGTGTGTGTGTGTACAGGTGTGTGTGTACAGGTGTGTGTGGGGGTGTACAGGTGGTGTATGGTGTGGGTGTGGGGCACCCGCTGCTGCCGTGTCTCCCTCACTGTCACCCGGCCCTGTATCAGACTGCTCACAGACCCACTATCAGACCCACTCACAGACCCGCTCACAGAGCAGCTCCCACACCGTGCTAGTCACAGACACGCTGTCCTAGTGCCGGGAGGAGGCCCCGTCACACCGTCACAGACACTGTGTTGGTTACAGCTCACAGAGCCACTCACCGTCCTACTGCCTGGAGCTGGTTGGGGAGGCAGAGACAGACATACACAGTGGTAACAGACATTCACAGGGAGGGCTGGAGTCTGTCACACAGCAGCACTGTACATGCATGGTCCATTCCCCCCCCCTCCCCCTCTTACCGGTATATAGTTCTGCAGCGTGTCACATTGCAGTAGTGTAGGGCCCATTGCCCTCCTCTTAACGATAGACAATCATAGAGAGATCTGCAGCCTGTCAAATAGCAGTGCTGTATACATGTAAGGCACACTGCCTCTGTATTAGTATTGGTATACACACAGACACACTGGGCAATAGATGCATCCAGGGAGGCTTGGGCGGTCAGGACCCTTCAACCTTTGGGGCGAAATTAAAAATCTGACTTTTTCTAATGAAATCCTGATCTGCTGCGACCCTGCATGGCACCACTTTTCAGTAGTTGAGTGTTTAGTGGCTCACCTCTGTTCACATTGCTGGGTCGGCCCTGCATGCAGTAGATATGGTACAGTGACTTGATGTATAAGTGTTATAAGCCAAGGACAGGGTAATTAATTGTCCAAGGTGCCAGCTGCGGATAATTACCATTGTCTAAGGCTTATAACACTCATGCAGCTAGTCACACGTATCATACCTGACTTAAACTCACAGTAGGAGAGGCTGCTCAATACAGCCATGTATGTAAAATGCAGTCAGGCCACTTCTCTTTTTCAGCCCACTGTTGTGTAGGTCCTGTACCACGCTGACACTGTGCCCCCATGCCCCGCTATACGTCACGGTACACAGCGGGGTCCCACATATTGGTAGCTGTACCTCACATCACAGCGCAGTAAGCGACAAGCGGTAGAAGCTTGTTATTGGCGGCTATTCATGATGAGGTCAGGCATGGGCATAGCAGCCATGGTATGGGTGGTGGGGCACTGTAGGGTATAACCATGTATTCTGTACGGCCACGTGATGCTAAAATACTTTAGCGATCAAGGTTTCAAGTTTTTCCTTGATTTCAAGTGTCCCAATGACCTGAACTAAACTATAGAGAACCAGTATTCAGGGGCCTCAATTTGAAGATTTCAAGTTTTTAAGATTGGTCACTTTCATCCTGACCATTTCACAGTGCTGCACTGGTGCATCATGGTGACCCTTCAGGAGTGTATCAATACCACAGCGTCAGCATGATGCATGAACCCAGGTATTGCATGCATGCATCATGACTCCCACATTGCTTTATAACAACCTAAACACTAGACAACCACTACTCATAGTGACAAAGCAATAAATAACGCCACTGGCTTTCCTGACTTCAACTCCTAACGCCCCTATTTATAGGGCTGTACCATCCTGACACAACTCTGACTGTGGCTGGAGGGGTACCGAGATGTGCGCCCTTTACAGGTGTGGTTTATGCTGTAAGGTACACAGGTAATGGGTGCGGTGAGGAATGGCTGCCTGCGGGGAGGTAGTTATGGGTTGTAACTCTCGGTAGGACGCAGGGGCGGTCTGAGAGTTACCGAGATAAGTGTCAGTTATCTGCTGGCACTTGGAGGTTTGTCACTGGTCACAGACATGTCATTGTATAGCAGCACAGGGCCTGTACACAGTGCTATCAGAGAGTTCTACCCGCCTTGCCATAAGTGTGCATGTATCTGTATCTTACATTCTATCAAAATGTCATTTAATGAAAAGTTATCTTGAAATTCTAAAAACATAGCAATACTTATAAAAAGCCACATTGGCAATTCCAGTCCAAACAAACATATATTAAGCCCAGGGAAAGTAGATTGCTGATATAAAATCTCGCATTTGAATGACAATTTCTGGATTAAAAAAAACACCAGAACAGTGCGTTGTGCTGGTGGGTATTGCTGCCTACACTAGTTACAGGGGACATTATACGGCTGAGGGGACAGCCTAAGGTGGGCGGTGGTCGGGGTGGTATGATGATCGATAACAAGACAATCTAAACGGTCCTGGTACAATCAGAGACAGAGTAAAGGTGTGTGACATTTGGGGACGGTGGGGCTCAGTAGGCGGGTGTGTGTAAGGTGTGTGTAAGGTGTGTGGAAGGTGTAGGGGGTGGCATTTACAGCATTAGGAGGACGGCAGTCAGCTGTGATGAACACTAACAAGACAAACCAACCTTATATTACCTGTCACTGTCTGATAGTGCCACACCTGAGTAGCTGGTATCATGTCGGTGTGGGCATGGGGGGAAGGGGGGTTGGGGGAGCATGTCTAATTTCAGAAATAACTATGTCTACTGGGACTTAATTTACTATGTTGCCTAAAGAAACACCAATATGCATTGCAACCTTGGTTGTATTGGATCAAAATGTCAATCGAGAAATTCAACCTCTTCCAAAGATTCACAAATATGCTTATAGGAGGAAGACCTCTCAGACTCTAAAAGGTTAACAAGACACATTAACCATGTGCTGTACTTGATGCTGCTTTAGCTATTCCTGTCTCTGTAACACAACATGATTAACTCTAACAGGACACCAGCTTATTCAGCAGCTGATACCTTACTCTCCGTCCCAAATCTTTCCGAAGGAAGGCTCTGGTGAGAACAATGATAACCTTGAACTTGGATATTACTGGGTTTGGGAAGTCCCTGTGGTTAGCTTAGAACCATCGAACAGGAACCAGAAAGTATGATGGTAAAACTATCATCATACATTTGGGTTCTTGTTCACTTTCCTTCAGAAGGATCTGTGAACGAGAGTTACTACTCATACTTCTCTATCTAATTCCTGATACTTTACTCTATACTGTTGTTGACCCTTAGAGAGCAGCAAAGTGTTTTAATTCACTGCACTTTTACACCATACTGACCCTGCAGACAAATCAGGCAGATCAGGTAACAGGTGGGAGTGTCTCATGTGAAGGAATTGTGGCCAACAGGTGGCAATTATTCTGTATGCGGCAGTCAAATCAGGAATTATTCTGAACGCGGCACAGCACATAGATCAGTACCAGGGAGTGTAATGGATGCGGCCCACAGTAAATGATGCAATGCGTAAGGTGCCACCACCCAGAATAATTCTCCACCAGACTCCCCGCTGTGATTCCCACACCGTGCCTGCTCCCGTTAACCCTTTAAGGACAACATGACGCCTTAAGGATCATGTCTATCAGTAGCCATGATGCACCAATATAGTGTCTGTATACTAGTAGCTCACTGTACTAAACCAAGCAGGCATGAATGCAGCCCTGGTGAGTTACTTGTCAGGGCAGCTTATGACAAACAGTCCTATCCTGCCCTTACAGGGTTACAGACGGCTGCCTGTTCTGATTGTGGTTTGTCTGCTCCATTTAACTCCAACCGCTGCATGACAAATTCTGTAATGACTGCCGTAAATCAGACATTCTGTAAAATGCAGCTCCAGGATTAGACAATCTGTATAAAATGTCAGCACTGTGGACCCCACTGATGCATAATGAACACGACTAGAGACCAGGGGGCACAGTGGGACACTGTTACATTTTGCATGTTTTTAAAATGCCACCAAAAACAGATAGAACAGCTTTCTTAGCTCTTGAATGTCTTAATGGGGTTGGTTAAGTCAACCAAAACTTCATTCACAAGTCTACAATGAACTATATGACAAATGGTGTCATTGTTTGCTGATAGAGGAGCAATGGCCGACAGGTAGGACGCGCTACGAGGAGGGCTCTGCGGGTTGTTTTTCAAACTAGGGGAAACAGTAACAATAATCGTGCAAGACCCACACAAACTGGACCATAAAACCTCATAGCACTAAGGGATAATCTTCATAACATCAGATGGATACGGAAAAGACCAGAATTACAAGAAGTTATACCCGCGCTCGTCTACCTGTTGATTCTATACAGCGCACCGGTGACACTACACCTATTGCCACTGCCACTGCTCATACACAGATCAACATGGCGAAGCAGTCCTCTCCCGAAAGCACCACTATGACCCTTGTCATGCCACCTCCAACGCAAGCTGGTATGTTAAGCTCAGTCATAAACATGTTTCAATCCCCGGATAAGGCCAAGAATGTGGTACCCCCTCCAGCATGTAATACAGTAGCTGAGCTAGAAATGTCCTTTATGAAAAAAATGGACAGCGTGGCTACTCAACTCCAGGGCATTTCTTCCCACCTGGAGGCTAATACAAAAGCCAGTAAGAAAAATACATCTGATTTGGGCAAACTGATCTCCACGGTAACAGATCACTCCAAGTTGCTATCAGATTTTGAAGCCCGGCTCAAAGCACTGGAGGAGAGAGATACTGTGCCAGAGGACTTAGACTGGAGACTGGAGGAGTTAACCAAAACCCAAGCCATTACCAACACGAGGGTAAATTCTCTGTCGGCCCATACTGAACAAATTGATAGAAATAGTAGAAAATGCGACATGCTGTTCAGAGGCCTGAAGGAGGAAGACCACCCCAACCCCCGGGCTGCCATAGTCAATGTGCTTTCTGACTTGGGAACTGGACTTACAGGAGCTGACATTACAAGTGCCATACGTCTCGGTCCCAAACCTAAAAGAGACTCCAAGGCTTCAAGACCCATTAAGGTTAGATTTTCCCAGCCAAATGCTAAAGGGACTATATATTCTAACATTAACAAAATGGGTAAGCTGCCACAATGGAGGGGAGTCCAGATATCCGACGACTTCACTGACCAAGAGGCAGCTCAGCAGCGCGACCTCAGAGTCATTACCGCCAGAGCCAAGACGCTGGAGTATGACGTGAAGATGAAGGGGAGAAGTATATTAGTGAATGGTGAGGTTTTCTACCATGGGGACATTGACAGGTTACCAGAGGAGATTCAACCTGCAAGCGCCAAAACCCTCAAACTCAAAGGAGGATATCTATTCCAGAGCCACCACAGCTTTTTAAGTAATATGTTTTCATGTTTCTTCAAGTACAACTCCATCTGGTACCATAGCGTGGAACAGGCCTACAGCCATCAACTTGCCCTATTATGTGAAGCCAAATCAACTGCTGAACGAGTCATGCTAGCCGCTGATGGCTACGCGTGTAAGGAGATTACTTAGGCCCTTAGCAAAACACCAGTTTGGAAGGCCAATCACGAGGACGTGTTATATAACACCCAGAAGGCGAAATTCTCCCTACCTACTATGAAGCAGCGACTGTTTGATACCCTTGACGAGGTGCTGACTGAGGCTGGTCCGGATACCACGTTTGCCTCTGGCAGAAGTATCACCGAAGGTGAGAAAAACTATGACGAGGATAGACCTGGCAGAAACCTATGCGGGCAGTTACTTATGAGGATCAGAGGTGAGTTGAGAGGAGACCCTCCCCCACCACCACTTGAAGACGACGCTGAGGATATACTACAGCATACCCCGGCTCCCTCACCTACCCAGTCACCTACAAGACCGCGGCCAGACAGCCCTGCTGGAGTACCCCATGCCCCTGCCACACCACCAACTAATCAGGTTGTATAGACTCCACATAATTCCACTATGCACGAGGTTCTAGTAGTATCGGATAGTAGAGGCAAAAGCCTACAAGATAAGATCAACAGACATTTAACATCAAAGCAATATGAAGGGATTATACATGTGCATGTCGAGCCCACTGGAGGACTAACGTGTAAGAATATAATTCCCAAAATATCTGAGCTCTTACACAGCAGAACCTACGACATGCTAGTGGTTATGGTAGGGGTCTGTGACCTTTCAACAATTAAGTGGTTGGAAAATGGGGAATCTACCATAACACCTACATTTAATGAGGTGGGTAATCTGGTAGAGGTTATCACAGGAAGATATGAGGACATTATGAAGCATGTCTCATCTCTGCAGCACCCTATGGCATTCGCCAAACTCGTCGGTCTTGACTACAGCAGATACAACAGTACTCATGCCCCCTCACACTACTTACCTACTCAGCACGATTACCCCGACCAACAAGAAGTCATTAACACTGCCATTCCACTCATTAACGAAATAGTGACCAAACTCAACTGGGAGCTGGGCTATCCAGGCCCAAAGCTAAATGAGACTGTACATGATGTCAAGCAGGGTAAAGTAGTACACAAATATAAGAAGATACCTGATGGCATCCATCCGGATTCATACAGCAAAACTGAATGGGCCCGCGTCATAGCCACCAATGCTATTTCTTGCTACAAGATTAAAAATAATATTAATTAATTACGCTAAATCTGGTACATTGTGGGCGTCGGGCACAAAGACGCGGGCGCTAATACAATGTATTATTTTTAGTACCCTGATGCTATTTCTGGACTGCTGCGTGATATAATTAGAATTACTGTTGCTAATAGCCATACGAGCGACGGTCTCAGCCAGCTCTATCTATTTATAGCATGAACTCCGACCCCTAAGGTCACCCATTTATAAACACCTCAATGGATTACTCCGGACTATAGAACATACACCAAGCAGGTCTGTACAAACTAATAATAGTAGATGAGTGAGTGTGTTGCGTGTGTGCAGTGTAATTGTATGTAGGAGTGCATAGGAATGTATGTACAAATAATGTATGGATCCTACGTATATATGTGCTGAAATGTACAAATTGTTCTGCCCTGCCTGTTATGTGTAAATGGTATCACTGGAGAATGTTGGTGAGGTCGGGCACAAAGACGCGGGCCTTCGCCACCAAAGTCTCACCTTGATCCTACAGTACTCTACAGCGCCCGATATGAACTGACGCTTGCCGAAACCTATGTTATACCTATGGACAGCCGCGTCCACCCGTCCAATTTGGACGCTATTGAAACATATAGGCTACAGCCTGTACCAACTGTTATGTCTATGATTGGGCATTTAAATATACTCAGTACATAAGGGATACCTGTATTACATACACCCTACATGTCCGTATTGATGATTATTATACTAATTAACCCCATGGTCCTGAATAAAAAGGAACTTTTACATTAAATTTAGGATCTGGGCATTGTATATTGTTACTAACCCATTGAAAACTGTTTCCCCGACAGTAAAATCTATATGTTATATACATTATGTGTCATTTACATCAACCTGCATTCCCAAATTAATGCAAGTTCTCAAAGTCCTGGCAATGAGATTACCACCAGCCAACATGGGCAGCACTATATGCATGAGACCCATCGTATGTATATCATATACAGGTAGAGAGGGGTGTGAGTGGATTCCTGTTCATTTAGTGCATCTCGGGGTGGGTATGTCCCAACGAGCCATAAATGTCTACTGACCTAGGCCTTAAAGGGGTAAAAGGCCTACATTTGTGTCATTTTAATGTTAGAAGTATATTTAATGATATGTCCACTTTACATGATTATTTTGTTGATTCTGATATTGACTGTATTACCATGTCTGAAACTTGGCTAGATGATAGTGTGGCTAATAACCATTTATGCATTAAGGGCTATTCGCTTCAGAGGCTGGATAGACAGATACATGATACAGGTGACATTAATCACGGAGGTCTACTAACCTATACCAAAGATGGTCTTACTTCAAGTAATGAGTTATCTATGCATAATGCCAGCAATAAGGACATTGAAATTATGTGGTCAGTCATCTCTAAACCCAACTTGAGAAGGATTGTCATTGCCAATGTATATATTCCTCCTAAAGGAAATATTACTAGCGCGTTAGACACTATAAAAAACTCCTTTAATGATATTGACTCTGACAAATATAAGGAAATTTTCATGTTAGGTGATTTCAATATTGACTATCTAAGAGCCAATCCTGACCAAGATAAACTAAACAATATAGCTGCGGGTCTGGGAGTAAGGCAATTAGTTAAAGAAATTACACGCTATAATCCAAATAGGGAGGGAAATGATTCCATTATAGACTTAATACTAACCAATTCAGACCACATAGCTAACACAGGGGTAAAGTCCATGGGGGGCATAAGTGACCATGAACTTATATATGTAACCAGGAAGCATATCCCAATTCCAAAGGTTCCTTTAAGTTTCACTGGGAGGAGCTATAGGCTATTCAATGAGCATGACTTCATAAACAGGTTGAAAAACCTAGACTGGAATAACTTCTGGACATGTGAGTCAGCTACTGATGCTTGGGAATTATTCATAGCCTCTATACAGCATATTTTAGACATTAATTGTAAGGTTAAAAATTTTAATTTTAGTCAAGCAAAAAAGCCATGGCTAGATGCTAACCTAATAAGCCTAATTAAAGATAAAAATGAAGCCATTAAACGCTTCCACAAAACTAAATCCCAGGACGATAACAACATTAAGCATTTCCTCCAAAATTTATCGAAGCAAGAAAATAAAAAAGCTGAGGCTGCCTGGCATAAGCGTCAAGTAGATGACAACGTGAATAACCCTAAAGAATATTGGAAAGCTCTTAATAATATTACTAACCCAAAGCAAGCTGATATTTATTTTAACCTTATACACCATATACATAAGACACCTATTAACCCTGAAGATACAGCCAACTATATAAATGAATATTTCACCAATATAGGCCCTAATCTGGCGAAAAATATGAACGAGCCATGGACATTCCATCCTCCAGTATATGAACCATCATTTGTCTTTCATGAAACTGAGGAACGCATAGTATTAAAATTGATTAAGAAAATTAAGGCAAATAAACCCTCAGGGGTACCCCTAGTCAAAACCAGTGCCATGCTTGCATTACCCGCCCATATCACCTTTATTTTTAACCTAGTAATAAGAAATGCCTCCTTTCCAGATACCTGGAAAATTGCCACTGTCAAACCTCTGCCAAAGGGGGGTGATACCTCTGATGTGAATAATCTGAGGCCCATCTCCATCTTGCCATTGCCATCTAAATTAATGGAAAAAATCCTACATCAGCAAATAATGACACATCTACATGATAACAAAATTCTCACTGAAAATCAAGATGGTTTTAGACCTGGTAGATCAACTATGAATAGTCTCATCAAATTCACTAATAATATATATAGGGAATCCAATAACGATAAGGGAACCTCGGCCATCTTCCTCGACTTCCGGAAAGCTTTTGATACAATAAATCACCTCTTATTAATAAATAAATTGGGAAAAATTGGTTTTAGGCCTTCTGCGAGAAATCTTATTGAAAACTACTTGACAAATAGAGTGCAAGCTACTAAGGCAAATGGCAGGATATCTGACACCTTACCAACACCGTGCGGAGTACCCCAAGGCTCGGTCTTAGGACCATTACTCTTTATTATATACATCAACGACCTTGGTTATCCTCTAAAAGCTATGAAATGTCAACATTATGCCGACGATACTGTTTTATACTACCCATATAACAACCTCAGCCCAAATGTGGAAGCCACCATTAATACTGAATTACATGAGGTTAATAGATGGTGTAAGGCCAATAAGCTATCATTAAATGCCAAAAAGACTAAGGTTATGCACCTAGGGACAGAGGCAAACCTAAAAATAATGCCTAAGGTTTCTCTCTCTTTGGATGGTGCTAAACTGAATAGGACGTTTACATATAGGTATTTAGGAATATTGCTTGATACCAACTTGAATTTTAAAGCTCATATCAAGAGCCTTGTTCGTAATGTTAATTATAAGGTCAGGTTCTTGAGAAGAATAAGGAGAAAACTTTCAGAAAAGTCTAGTGCCAAAGTTCTTACATGCATGATTTTACCCACCATTGACTATGGTGATCTTTTATATGATGTTACTCCAAAGTCTATCTTGGAAAATTTACAGTATGCTTTTAACAGGGGACTCAAAACCACATATAACAATGAAGAATTTCATGTAGAGCCCTGCTTAAGAAAGTGTAGTGTAAATAAATTGGAAGACAGAAGAATTATGCATATGAATACTGCGGCCTTCTCTTTCTCTCAGGAACCTGATAACCTGGACAATAGAGACATTAGAACAAGGGCCCATGACGAGCGCCTGGTAAAAATAATTAGGCCTAAAAACCCCTTTTACAGGAAAAGTTATGAATTTAGGGTTTCTACTCTCTGGAATTCTTTTGATAATCCCATTAGGTCATATACAGAAAAAGAAAAATTCCAGAGGTGGAACAAGAAGAGGTTCAAGGACATACTCAATCCCCCCCGAACTTGATTCATGAGTCGTATTGTTTATACATGTGTTGGGATACCCACTCACCCCCATATATTCTCTACTTATTATGTATAATTTTGTCTTTATTTCTCAAATTTTTGCTCCCTATTGGAACAAACATCTTCCAATATTAATCAATCGGAACAACATCTACGTTTGATTACGATATAATAGGCAAATTCCATCAGCCTGGGTATTAAGATCAACCCTAAAGGAGATATGTATAAGGCCAATGCTTGCTCACGCAAGACTTGACTTATTATATCACCTTCTATTTATTTATAACCTGCTATATAGGTTTAACATGAAACAAGGTAATGAAAGAATATCATGGATCCATATACATCTTGGATCTGGATAATTAAGTATTTTCATTTTTAGTATTGTCATATAAAGACTCTAATTAATCCCTTAAGGAAATTGAATGTATTTTTATCATGAAAAACATCGCTGATAATCATGCACACGAGCTGCATTACACAAACAGGGCCTGGCCCTACTGTATGTGCAGGTTAAATAAAGGAATTACAAACAAACAAACAAACAAACGTTAATATCAAATCAAATGTTATCAAATCTCATGATGGATTTTACTGACCAGGCCTGTTATGAATGTGGAACATATCTCTGGTCGTGGCTCTTATCTTTAAATGGTCAATTACCATGTATGGTGCTCCATCCATAGTTAACACCAGCTAGGGGTAAGGGTGCTACTTAAACAGACCCCTCAGGAAGGGGGTGATGCATGGATGTGTTATTATTGGGCAATTACTTAATTCGTTTTTACATCACCCATCCAGCGAATCCCATGAGAACCATTCTCCACTTTATAGATGATGTATGGGACTTGGAGATGTGGCACTGAGATGTCTGTACATGCTCTGTGTGGTACATTCCCCTCAGCTGCCTGCATTATGGCAGATAAGTTGACATTCTGTGCAGCCTACCTCTAGATAGAGCTGGGGGGGGGGGGGAGGGGGTGAAACTCCTGAGACAGAAAGGCACCAAAATACCAAATGATGCATGGGACTTTGAGAGGTGGCAGTGGATCCAGGAGATGCTTACACATCATACAATACCTGGTATATTGCACACCTAGACAGAGGGAAACAAGAACACTCCAACTTCATTTCAAAATACCAGAGCCACTTAAGGACCAAATATCCGGTTTTAATTACAGCTAGGAAGCTTATTGAAGATTTTCTGTTGAGACAAGGATCTCAAAAACTCATTACTCTCTGCGGTGACCCTCACCACCAATACAGACGACAACACCCACACCGTTCAGTCCTCACACCATCCATTTCCTCCAAAGTAGCAACCTAGTGACGTCCATAGACTTGAATCTATCTAATTTCATGACAATTCCCATCATTCTGGGCTCAGCTGCCTCACTGGTGTGACTTGATATGTCAGATGGTGTGTCCCCTGAACTGGTTACAAAATAAAACACAGCTGTGCTATTTATATCTACCTTTGTAAAACCTACACAGGGGATACCTGCACAGCCTCTGGCTGAAACTAGCTTTGAGTTCACGAAGTCTGTGGCATGGAATTAGACACCTGGCCCCAGATATAAGCTCTGAATACCACCTGCCTATGTTAGGGCTTTAAGGAATGTACATGTAAATGTCTTCTATGGTCATGATCGACTAACAGAGATAGTCAAAGGCACAGGGTATAAATGTATTAATTTGTAAATTTGGTGTCCAAACCTGAGCCTGGTTAGAGACTGCCAGATGACCTTCACTGCCTCCCTGAAGTACAGTCGACCCTCACTCCCTCAAACATTTACTACCTTGAATCCCTCACTTCCTCAGACAGAGGCCCTTGCAACTGCCCTTATATGTTCCATAATATTTGGACTTATTTCCTCGGACTGTACAAACTTCCTGTACAGAAACATTGGGAGTGAACATAGTTTAACAGTAGTATAAACAAATGGTAGTTCACCTGTTGCAATAGCATTATGTGAATGGTAAGTTGGCTAAGGTAGTAGTATATACAAATGGTAGTTTGACTGCAGCAATAGTATATAAACCTTACATGTTGGCTATGGCAGTAGTATATAAATGGTGGTTTGACTGTGGCAGTAATAAATGATAACAACAAGCCTGTAGCTGGTAGTGTTGTACATAGATGTCTCATGCTCAAAAGATATCCAATGGCGAGAGATATGTACACCTAAAAGTATTACATATCATTTATACTCTAGGTCTTGTTAAGACAAGACACTTGGACTTTGCTGTTTCACCATTCATCCTGGGTCTGTCCTTGTGCATGCTCAGTATCAGTACTGCACCCTCAGTATATAAACCTGAGCTTGACATATATCAATGGTAGTTGGAAGAGGTATAGAATGACAGCATCAAATATAGTTTTAGATCATATACAATCAGGGTGACTCGAGGGTGATATTAGACATTTATTTCTTACCTCATAACTCTTCTAGTGGCCCTGTTTCGTCTCCCCCCCCCCTGCCGCTATGACTGAGTGCTGGGGGCAGACCCTGACCTCTCACGGAGCACATTATCAACATCTACAGGAAAAAAGAGAAGGGCCATTCCGGGACAAACGGTCTTACACCTAAGTCCTTTCTGAGAAGGTCATGTCTATAAATAGCTGCCGGGCGATTACTACGCTCAAAGCTCTGTGTTCTGATAACCAGATAGGCCATCTGGTGGGGGAGGTGGGAACTAGAGGTATCAGGGGGAGGATGTATTGGGGACCACACAGGAGGAGGCCAAGGGAAACATAAGATGGTCAAAGAATGGGGCAGGATGTCTCATAAGAGTAGAGACAGAGGTGTTTAGAAATGGAGAGAAGGCTGGTACTGTTACATGCTGAATGCAGACAGGGCAGTAGGTAGGACGGCCATAGATACCTAGAGGTCACATGGAAGCAGACCGGAAGGTGAGATGAACTTACCTTGGCTTAGAAGATTTTTCATCAACCAGCAACATTTTCATCATATCAGTCAAATATTCATACTTAAGCATGGGCTTTACCCTTTGCAATGACAAACTGAAACCTGTCGCACAGTGACATAGCCAAACTCTAGTCGTCCTTAGGTCAAGGTTCCATGCATTATCCCCTTTTGTCGGCATGACACCTGATGGCAGCCATGGCAACTTACTCATCAGTGTGACAAAAAAACACCAAGCTCAAAGTATCATGCCGTCCTTAGAGATTAAGGACTTGGAACTGTCTGCTAACCAGGTCTAAGGTAACAGGCAGGTTGGAGTCTCAGGTGAAGTAAAGTTTTGTGTCCAACAGGTTGTAATTATTCAGCACACAGCTCAGTATCATGGGTTATTCTGTATACTGCACAGCTCAGTTCCAGGGATGGTAATGGATGCTGCACATACTAGTAGCTCACTGTACCAAACCAAGTAGGCATGAATGCAGCCCTGGTAAGTTACTTGTCAGGGCAGCTGATAACAAACAGCCCTATCCTGCCCTTATAGGGTTACAGACGGCTGCCTGTTCTGATTATGGTTTGTCTGCTTCATTTAATCGCTGTATGACAAATTCTGTAATGACTGCCGTAAATCAGACATTCTGTAAAAAGCAGCTCCAGGATTAGACATTCTGTATAAAATGTCAGCACTGTGGGTGCCACTGCTGCATAATGAACAGGACTAGAGACTGGGGGACACATGGGACTAACTGTTACATTCTGTGTGTTTTTAAAATGCCACCAAAACAGATATAACAGTTTTCTTAGCCCTTGAATGTCTCAATGGGGTTGTTTAAGTCTACCAAACATTGTTCATAAGTCTACAATGAACTATATGACAAATGGTGTAACATTGTTAATATCAAATCAAATGTAATCAAACTAATAGTGGATTTTACTGAGCAAGATGTCTCTGTAACCTTAAAATCTGACTATTAGCCTGTTATGAATGTGGAACATATCTCTGGTTGCGACTCTTATCTGTAAATAGCCAATTACCATTGTATGGTGCTCCATCCATAGTTAACACCAGCTAGGGGTAAGGGTGCTACTTAAACAGACCCCCTCAGGAAGGGGGTGATGCATGGATGTGTTATTATTGGGCAATCACTTAATTTGTTTTTACATCATTCATCCCACGGGTCCCGTGAGAACCATTCTCCAATAAATATAAATGATGTATGGGACTTGGAGACGTGGCACTGAGACGTCTGTACATGCTCTGCGTGGTACATTCCCCTCAGCTGCCTGCATTATGGCAGATAACTTGACATTCTGTGCGGCCTACCTCTAGAGAGGGGGGAAGGAGGGAATAGGAACTCCTGAGACAGAAAGGCACCAAAATACAAAATGATGCATGGGACTTTGAGAGGTGGCAGTGGATGCCAGGGGATGGTTACACATCATACAATACCTGGGATATGGTATACTAAGACAGAGAGAAGCAAAAAAGCTCCAACATCATTTCAAAATACCAGAGCCACTAAAGGACCAAATATCCTGTTTTGATTACAGCTGGGAAGCTTATTAAAGACTTTCTGTTGAGCCAAGGACCTCAAAAACTCATTACTCTCTGCGGCGACCCTCACCACCGATACAGACGATAACACCCACACCTTCAGTCCTTACACCATTTCCTCCACTCCCATATTCTAATGAGTTCTCAGACCCTCACCTCCGGTGCCAGCGGTTCATCAATAGATACCTGTGAAATCTGAAATTCTGGTTCAGTTTCTGCAGGAAATTAACAAACTTTAATATAGACATTCTAGGAACAATAGGAATTATTGCAAAAGGCATCTTTATACTAGAAACAAGAAATCATGTAGGTTTGGAAGACAATGAATCTAGTGAATGTCTATTTTATCTGTCAGGATGTATCATGCTGAATCTGTTTGCCTCTGTGATAAACTGACCCCCATTGCCTGTGCTGCTAATAATTGCAGAGTCATCCTGTCCTCATTATACAGTTATAATACAGTTTTACTGTGCCGTATAATCAGCTCAAACACTATCTGTGTTATGCAGATTTAACTGACACCGTCATGGCGGTGTGCATTATAAAGAGGAATATTTAGTCAGGGTGAAGCTGATTATAAAGGCTTCAAGCTGATCAACATCATCCTGGTCCTGATATTATACAATGAAATTAAGCTGGCACAAGATAAGGCAAGAGGCGCTTATCACTGTTATTCCCCATATTGACTTTCAGTTTTTCAATTTGCAGCACCATGGTATTCCTCTGTCATATTCTGAACAGGAATTGGTCTGTGTTCTAGCTAACCAAGCACGTGTGACTGCTGATTTAAGGGATACATCATATTACCTGTAAAAGTAGCAACCTAGTGACGTCTGTAGACTTGAATCTATCTAATTTCATCACAATTCCCATCATTCTGGGCTCAGCTGCCTTACTGGTGTGACTTGATATGTCAGATGGTGTATCACCTGAACTGGTTACAAAATAAAACACTAGCAGCTGTGCTATTTATATCTACCTTTGTAAAACCTACACAGTGGATACCCGCACAGCCTCTGGCTGAAACTAGCTTTGAGTTCAGGAAAGTCTGCAGCATGGAATAAGACACCTGGTCCCAGATATAAGCTCTGAACACCACCCGCCTACGTTGGGGCTTTAAGGACATGTAAATGTCTTCTATGGTCATGATGGACTAATGGAGATGGGGAAAGGCACAGGGTATAAATGTATTAATTGGTAAACCTGGTATCCCAATCTGAGCCTGGTTAGAGACTGCCCGATGACCTTCACTGCCTCCCTCAAGTACAGTCGACCCTCACTCCCTCAAACATTTACTACCTCGAATCGCTCACTTCCTCAGACAGAGGCCCTTGCAACTGCCCTTATATGTTCCATTATATTTGGACTTATTTCCTCGGACTGTACAAACTTCCTGTACAGAAACATTGGGAGTAAACATAGTTGAACAGTAGTATATACAAATGGTAGTTCACCTGTTGCAATAGCATTATGTGAATGGTAGATTGGCCAAGGTAGTAGTGTATACAAATGGTAGTTTGACTGCAGCAATAGTATATAAACCTTATATGTTGGCTATGGCAGTAGTATATATGAATGGTGGTTTGACTGTGGCAGTAATAAATGATAACAACAAGCCGGTAGCTGGTAGTATTGTACATAAATGTCTCATGTCCAAAAGATATGCAATGGCGGAAGATATGTACCCCTAAAAGTATTACATATTATTTATACTCTAGGTCTTGTTAAGACAAGACACTTGGACTTTGCTGTTTCACCATTCATTCTGGGTCTATCCTTGTGCATGCTCAGTATCAGTACTGCACCCTCAGTATATAAACCTGAGCTTGACATATATCAATGGTAGCTGGAAGAGGTATACAATGACAGCATCAAATATAGTATTAGATCATATACAATCAGGGTGACACGAGGGTGATATTAGACATTTATTTCTCCCCTCAGAACTCTTCTAGTGGCCCTGTTTCATCTCCCCCCCCCCCTGCAGGCATGGCTCAGTGCTGGGGGCAGACCCTGACCTCTCACGGATCACATTGTCAACATCTAGAGGAAAAAAGAGAAGGGCCATTCCGGGACAAATGGTCTTACACCTAAGTTCTGTCTGAGAAGGTCGCATCTATAAATAGCTGCCGGACGATTACTACGCTCAAAGCTCTGTGTTCTGATAACCAGATAGGCCATCTGGTGGGCGAAGTATAAGGAAGGGACACAGGAGGAGGCCAAGGGAAATATAAGATGGCCAAAGAATAGTGCAGGATATCTTGTAAGAGCAGAGACGGAGGTGTGTAGAAATTGGGAGAAGGCTGGTCCTGTTCAATGCTGAATGCAGACAGGGCAGCAGGTAGGACGGTTGTAAACAGACAGGAAGACAGGAAAGTGAGATGACCTTATCTTGGCTTAGATGAGTTACCTGTTTTCATCCACTAGCAACATGAACCTTTTATTCTACTAGTCACATATTCCTACAGGCACAGGCGTCAAACGCAAACCTGTCAGCAAGTGACATTGGCAAACTGTACGTATCCATTCTCAGGGCAAGATTTCATATACAATGCCCTTTTGTCCGCATAATGGATAATTGCAGCCATGGTAACTGACTCATGAGAAAGCACATGAAGCTGAAGGTATCTTGCCTTACTAAAGAGATTAAGGACCCGGAACTGTCTGTTAACCAGGTCTGAGGTAACAGGCAGGTTGGAGTCTCAGGTGAAGTAAAGTTCTGTGTCCAACAGGTTGTAATTATTCCGCACACAGCTCAGTTCCAGGGACTGTAATGGATGCGGCCCACAGTAAATGATGCAATGCGTAAGGTGCCACCACCCAGAATAATTCTCCATCAGACATCCACATGAGGCTGACTCTGTGATTCCCACACCTTCCTGTTCCCACCAACCCTGCATTAACCATTTAAGGATGTCAGGATGCCTCGAGGTTCATTAAATGTAGCCATGTTGCCATGCAGAGCCGGTCTTATGGTTCTGAACGATAGGACTGGCAGATTGCATGAATGCTGCTATGGGGAAGGTACTTGCCAGGACTGCATTCATGCATTATGACAAACACCCTACACTGTCCTTACAGGGTTACAGACCGCTGCCTGTTCTGATTGTGGTCTGTCTGCTTCATTTAACTCCACCCACCACATTCTGTAACTGCTGATGATGTGATTCTCAAAAAGCTGCAGGATCAGAGATTCTGTAAAAAGCAACTCCAGGATTAGACATTCTGAAAAAAAGTCCCTCTCAGCGGTCTGCGTCCCACTAGGCTGCATACTTAACACAGATAGAGGACGGGGTTCTGTGTGTTCCTAAGCAGTTTTGTATAACGCCCTGTTCATGGTAGAATGTACGTAAGAACTGTACATGGAGTGCAATAGTGTATATCAATAATTTAAAAGGTTAACATTACTGAAGAAAACCACAAGCCAGTGATGAATGTGCAACAAATATCAGGTGGCTATACTTAACCTCAAATACCTATGTGTGAACGTACTGACCGGCCTTATATTAGAAGACGCCTGTACTCCTCACACAGACCCCATGCTGAGGGGGATGCATGGCTCGTAGTAATCCTGTACTACTCACACAGACCCCATGCTGAGAGGTGCTTGTAGTAATCCTGTACTACTCACACAGACCCCATGCTGAGGGGGGCTTGTAGTAATCCTGTACTACTCACACAGACCCCATGCTGAGGGGGGATGCATGGCTCGTAGTAATACGGCAATCACTTAGTCCGTTTTTACATCTTTCATCCCACGGGTCCCGTGAGAACCATTCTCCAATAAGTATAAATGATGTATGGGACTTGGAGATGTGGCACTGAGAAGTCTGTACGTGCCCTGCGTGGTACATTCCCTGCAGCTGGTTGCATTACTGAACATTCTGTGCAGCCTAGCTCTAGTGAGGGAGAGAGAGAGGGGGGGGGGGCAGAATGCACCAAAATACCAAATGTTGCATTGGACTTTGAGTGGGGACCCTGAGAAGTCTGTATGTACTGTGTGAGGTACTCAGCTGCATGATGGCACAGCTTGTCTACTTTACAGTCTGTGCTGCTTACAGAGAGAGGGAAACTGCAACTGCTGAGACTTCATTCTCAAGTCATAAAGGTACGAAAATACCAAATGATGCACGGCAAAGGTGGCACCATATACATGCGGATACAGCTGTGGGCTAGTGCAGCTGGGATATTGTGTAGCTAGGAAACGAAGAACAGGCTGAGTCATCATTTCCATGTCAGAAAGTGACCAAACTACCAAATACCCTGCTCTGTTTACAGCGTAGAATGCAATTATTGCAGCTTCGTATCCCATGTGACTCTGCATGTGTCCTATTTCAGTAGATCTCAGCTTTAGCTTTAGTTTTGAAAAGTAGATGCAAACTCCTTTGTTTCAGCCTTTGGCAGAAATACTGATACCAATGCTGACAGCCTTTGTGCCCTCACAATATCCATTTCCCCCTTGTCCCCATTATCTGTTAGTTCTCCCCTCACGTCCGGTGCCAGTGGTTCATCACTGCACACGCCCGGCTCCTCCAGCTTCATCAACACAGGTTCTGGTTTACTCAGCTCCATTTCCTAGTTAGCCCGCTCTGTGCCCCTGGTTGGTTGGACCTGGAGTCGTGTACACGCTAACCCGCCTACACTATCGTCTCTACATACAGACGCCCACTTTGTTACTCACCTACATCCCCCAATCTCAGCACTGCACTGGTGGTCAGGAGTGATTTCATGGTAGATACAATGATCACTATGCTTACATACTAGAATTCCCAAATCTGGTATCATTTGATGATGATGGCTGATCATGTACGGCTCATCCCATCAGCTTGTTCTCATTATACAGTTATAATGCAGGTTTACTGTGCTGTATAATCAGCTCAAACACTATCTGTGTTATGCAGATTTATCCTACACTGTCCTGTTGGTGAGGCGGGTAGGGTGCGGGGTGTGTGGGGCAGGTTGGGTGTGGAAAGGGGGATTACCTTTATGTAAAGCTGCTTATGAAGGCTTCAAGCTGATAAGCAGCATCAGCATCAATATGGTGCATCATATCCCTAAGGCCCTAAAGCCACCACAAGATGAAACACTTTTCCATAAATGACTTTCAGTTTTTGATTTTCACCAACTGGGGATTCCTGATATATTCTGAATAGGAACCGGTCTGTGTACTAGCTATGGAGCCACATATGCGTGCTGACATTGATTCTATTAATGCATCAAATTATATACAGAAGTAGCAACCTACTGACGTCTGTAGACTTGAATCTATCTAACTCCATGGCAATTCCCATAACTGTGGGGGCAGCTGGTGCAATATGTGAGATAGTGAGGCACGTAAACTGGTTATAGAATAGGAGTCCCGCCCCCCGCTACTACACACAGATACCATGGTAGGACCGACACATTGGCTGTTTATGTCTTCTCTGGCTATAATTAGCTCTGAGTTACACATAGAGGCACCTTCTGTAACACAGGACTGGCAGCTGTGATGAAACCAAGGATAAAAACTGCAGTTTGTCAGCTATGTATGTATATAGCTATGTATTTGAGCCCTCAGTGAAGTTTGTTATGCATAAATGGTTGTTTGCTTAATGCAATAGAATGTATAAATGGTATATACTGCTTATGACAGAAATAGCTTATGTAAATGGTAATTTGGCTATGGGAGTAGTATATGTAAATTGTAGTTTGGCTATGGTAGTAGTATACATAATTAGTACTTTGACTGTGGTATTAGTATATGTATATATAAATGTGAGTTTGTCTATGACAGAGTATGTATAGTTGGGGCTGGCCCATGCATATAAATGATAGATATATAGCTTGGTATTCATTAGCCTATATATAATTCGGCAACTTTGTTGTGGTATTGCCAATTTGTCTGACTCCGAGGGTGATATCAGACATTTATTTCTCCCCTCAGAACTCTTACATTGGCCCTGTTTCATCCCCCCCTACGACCTGCCGCTATGACTTACTGCTGGGGGCAGACCCTGACCTCTCACGGAGCACATTATCAACATCTACAGGAAAAAAGAGAAGGGCCATTCCAGACAAAAGGTCTTACACCTAAGTCCTTTCTGAGAAGGTCGCATCTATAAATAGCTGCCGGGCGATTACTACGCTCAAAGCTCTGTGTTCTGATAACCAGATAGGCCATCTGGTGGGGGAGGTGGGAACAAGAGGTATCAGGGGGGAGGATGTATTGGGGAGCGACAAGGGAAATCTAAGATGGCTACAGAATGTGGCAGGATGTGTGGTAGGGGGGACGGAGCTGCATAGAAATGGGGAGAGGTCTGCACCATGACTTAGACACATACCCTGAGACGGACAGTGACATTTGAGATTATTCATGCACACTACGACTAGAAGTTGTCTTTTTTTTAAAATGAATAACTAAACTTTACCATTGTTCACAAATGAAATAAAATCCTTTAATTACCACAAACTCAAGTGTCTATCTCAAGATGAATCTAACCTTTTAAGTGCTGAATGCAGACTGGGTAGAAGGTAGGACGGCCATTAACACTTGAATATCAGGTGGGAGCAGACAGGAAGGTAGCTGGTGTAATGACTGAATAGAACTCAGAAGGTAACTGTTTTGCATATTACTCTCTACACTGCTAGTAACAGGACCTTTCAGGGAATTGAAGTTACATCTTTAGTAAAATGATTTTCTGTACAGTTTTATGCATGGAAGGGATATTGACTGAATCTATGAACAAATGTGACATTAGAAATTCAGCTCCTACACTTCTCTTACCTTTAAAGACTTGATATGAGGACAGACATCTGGTGACAGGACATGGTGTTGTGCTGAGACCATGTTATACACATATGGTGTTATACTGAGACCATGTTATACACAGATGGTGTTATACTGAGACCATGTTATACACATATGGCGAGTAACTCGCCAGTGCTGCATTGGTGCATCATGCATTAAAGGGTGTCTCAACCCCGTAGGGTTACTTGCCAGGGCTGCATTCATGCATCATGATGACCAAGGGCATGGTGCATTAAGGATCATGCCGTCCTTAAAGGGTTAAAGGGTTACTGGAGAGCAGCGAGGTAAGAGGATAAGGAGGAGGCTACAAAGGCTGTAGGAGCAGAGCCAGGTGAGGTAAGTAGAGAGCAGCAACAGGTGTAGGGTACAGGTAAGGTGGGGCAAAGAGCAGAGTCCTGAGGGACAAAGGGGAGAAGGTCCACACTAGACCATGCCTTATAAATAACATGGTCTCAGCACAACACCACATGTGTATAACATGGTCTCAGTACAACACCATGTGTGTATAACATGGTCTCAGCACAACACCACATGTGTATAACATGGTCTCAGTACAACACCATCTGTGTATAACATGGTCTCAGTATAACACCACATGTGTATAACATGGTCTCAGCATAACACCATATGTGTATAACATGGTCTCAGCACCATATGTGTATAACATGGTCTCAGCACCATATGTGTATAACATGGTCTCAGCACAACACCATATGTGTATAACATGGTCTCAGCACCATATGTGTATAACATGGTCTCAGCACAACACCATATGTGTATAACATGGTCTCAGCACCATATGTGTATAACATGGTCTCAGCACCATATGTGTATAACATGGTCTCAACACCATATGTGTATAACATGTTCTCAGCACAACACCATATGTGTATAACATGGTCTCAGCACAACACCACATGTGTATAACATGGTCTCAGCACAACACCACATGTGTATAACATGGTCTCAGCACAACACCACATGTGTATAACATGGTCTCAGCACAACACCACATGTGTATAACATGGTCTCAGCACAACACCACATGTGTATAACATGGTCTCAGCACAACACCACATGTGTATAACATGGTCTCAGCACAACACCACATGTGTATAACATGGTCTCAGCACAACACCACATGTGTATAACATGGTCTCAGCACAACACCACATGTGTATAACATGGTCTCAGCACAACACCACATGTGTATAACATGGTCTCAGCACAACACCACATGTGTATAACATGGTCTCAGCACAACACCACATGTGTATAACATGGTCAGCACAACACCACATGTGTATAACATGGTCTCAGCACAACACCATGTGTGTATAACATGGCCTCAGCATAACACCATATGTATATAACATGGTCTCAGTATAACACCATCTGTGTATAACATGGTCTCAGCATGACACCCTATGTGTATAACATGGTCTCAACACAACACCCTATGTGTATAACATGGTCTCAACACCATATGTGTATAACATGGTCAGCATAACACCATATGTGTATAACATGGTCTCTGTATAACACCATGTGTGTATAACATGGTCAGCATAACACCATATGTGTATAACATGGTCTCTGTATAACACCATGTGTGTATAACATGGTCTCAGTAACACCATATGTGTATAACATGGTCTCAGCATAGCACCATCTGTGTATAACATGGTCCCAGCATAACACCATATGTGTATAACATGGTATAACACCATATGTGTATAACATGGTATAACACCATATGTGTATAACATGGTATAACACCATATGTGTATAACATGGTCTCTGTATAACACCATGTGTGTATAACATGGTCCCAGTATAACACCATGTGTGTATAACATGGTCTCAGTATAACACCATATGTGTATAACATGGTCCCAGTATAACACCATGTGTGTATAACATGGTCTCAGCATGACACCATATGTGTAAGATTGAACGTGTGATTGAGATCACACTAGACTCAGGGTCAGGTAGAGGTGTGAAGGGAAATGTATCATTTATCATAGTAAGAA
This sequence comes from Harmothoe impar, assembly GCA_947462335.1. Classification (NCBI taxonomy): domain Eukaryota; kingdom Metazoa; phylum Annelida; class Polychaeta; order Phyllodocida; family Polynoidae; genus Harmothoe; species Harmothoe impar. Next base: position 619,906 of record OX381710.1, read on the forward strand.
AGAGAAAGGGTGCACTCTTGTATTATCTATGGGATTCTTAAAGATGTGACCTTTGACCTTGATTTTGACCTTTTTCTGACCTAGATATCATCCTACACATAACAGAAATGGATTCAGCACCTTTGGTTTACCCTAGTCCACTATCCATATCCATCCATTGCTCCCCCTATCATATCCTGGCTGGACCGTTTCGGATAGCATACCCAAATTGTGCGTCACAAGTCAGGAACTGACAACTACCTATAGGCCTGCACCACACAACCTATAGGTCGCATGACGCAGGTGCCCTCAGAAAGTCACACCGAGTGAGGCAAGCCGCGCAAAAAAAGGGTATACTCGAAAAAAATGTGTACATTGACTTTTTTTTGGGGGGGGTACTTGAGCCCAAATTCTAATTTTCATGTCCCCCGATATTGGCTATCTATGTCTTTTGTCCTCTCACGTCTATGTCCGACACACACTGAATAAAAAGCTCCCATGTCCATATTGTAAATAATTACCCCGGTACCCCTCCCATAGAGATAGCATTGGTTGTCACGAACTATCCAAATTTGGGGTTATCGGTTATCTACACGCTCCCATAGAGCTCTGTGCGGAAGCAAATTACCAGCAATTACTGCCTAATATTATTTTTCGTTTTTTAGGGGGTTACAGTTGGAATTTGTAAAAAACAAATACACCATTAGATAGATATTGTGGAAAGTCATCTAATGACACCATGCAAGATGCAAAGAGTGAAATATTGACCAAATGGGAGCAATTTCATTTTTTCAAGGAAAAGAGGTGTCCAGAATCGTCTCACTAGACTCAGGGGAGACCCTGAGTCAATAACATGGTGTCAGCATGACACCATATGTGTATTACATGGTCTCAGTATACCATCTTCTGAGTGGTGAGGGACAAAGGGGAGGAGCTGGATGTTAGACCAAGTCTGTACATAACATGGTCTTAGCACAGCACTATCTGCATAATATGCCTCTTCTGACTCTAACATGGTCTCATTATATCATCATCCAAATATAACCTAGTCTCAGTACACAATATTCTGTACATAACACAGTCATACCATAACAACATCTGAACATAACATGTTTTTTTTTGTGGACCATATCAGACCATTGTGTGGGGATAAGAGTACCTAAGTATACCTGATAAGAGCGGCAGGTGCTTCTACAAATAGCTGCAGTAGAGCAGGGTGCGTGGGAGGAGCGAGGTGGGAGGCCACACCGCGGTGTCTACATACCGGGTCTGCTGTCACACAGAGGTACCCCGCCCGGTCACCAGGTGTCGCTAAATGTCACCTCCACGTCATCTCCTCACAAACATCCTGCTGGTGCCACACACATGGAACACACCCACACATACCTCCTGATAACATGAAAAAACAGCCACATATCCCAATACCCACTACAACACTCATATCTAGATACTCCACCGACAGATATGGCACTCCCTGGACGATATAAAAGTAAGAAAACTTACAATTCATGTTCCTGAATTTCCTATCATTTCTAATTTGGTAAATTCTAGACTGAGTTGCCGTTTTCATCTGGGGCTATTCTATGACATCAATAACTATAACACAGAAGTCACCATAGTAACAGATTCATCCCCTTTTCCACCATAACAGCTCAATTTGTCCTGATTTATTTACCCCCATAACTGCATGACTCAGTAACATTGGCTGCCACTTACACACTCTTCATATTGCTGCCTTTTTGCAGACATTATTGCCTCATCTTCATGAACCCATCCTGATACACTCTGTAAGAGGACCGTGTGTGGGGTCAGAACCCGTCCTACCCTGATACACTCTGTAAGAGGACCGTGCGGGGGGTCAGAACCCGTCCTACCCTGATACACTCTGTAAGAGGCCCGTGTGTGGGGTCAGAACCCGTCCTACCCTGATACACTCTGTAAGAGGACCGCGCGGGGGGTCAGAACCCATCCTACCCTGATACACTCTGTAAGAGGCCCGTGTGTGGGGTCAGAACCCGTCCTACCCTGATACACTCTGTAAGAGGACCGCGCGGGGGGTCAGAACCCATCCTACCCTGATACACTCTGTAAGAGGACCGTGTGTGGTCAGAACCCGTCCTACCCTGATACACTCTGTAAGAGGACCGTGTGTGGGGTCAGAACCCGTCCTACCCTGATACACTCTGTAAGAGGACCGCGCAGGGGGTCAGAACCCGTCCTACCCTGATACACTCTGTAAGAGGCCCGTGTGTGGGGTCAGAACCCGTCCTACCCTGATACACTCTGTAAGAGGACCGTGTGGGGTCAGGACCCGTCCTACCCTGATACACTCTGTAAGAGGACCGTGCGGGGGGTCAGAACCCGTCCTACCCTGATACACTCTGTAAGAGGCCCGTGTGTGGGGTCAGAACCCGTCCTACCCTGATACACTCTGTAAGAGGACCGTGTGGGGTCAGGACCCGTCCTACCCTGATACACTCTGTAAGAGGACCGCGCAGGGGGTCAGAACTCGTCCTACCCTGATACACTCTGTAAGAGGACCGTGTGGGGGGTCAGAACCCGTCCTACCCTGATACACTCTGTAAGAGTACCGTGTGGGGTCAGAACCCGTCCTACCCTGATACACTCTGTAAGAGGACCGCGTGGGGGGTCAGGACCCGTCCTACCCTGATACACTCTGTAAGAGGACCGCGCAGGGGGTCAGAACTCGTCCTACCCTGATACACTCTGTAAGAGGCCCGTGTGTGGGGTCAGGGTCGGGACTGGGTAATGTTACACCGAGCGGTAAAATAAGGACAGGATAAAGTACCTGATGGAAAACAGGAACCGCTAAAAAAGTGTGAGCCCTTTAAGGGCAGCATATGTGATTTAATCTATTATGTCTCTTGCACTAGATACATACCAATACTCTCAAGCAAACATTGGTTACTGGGCTCCAGCTAGGTCTCACCTAGGCTGTGACCTTTAACTGCCTGATGGAAAACAGGAACCGCTAAAATATGGTCAACCCTTTAAAGGCAGCATATGGTGGTGTAATGCACAATGACTTCTGTCTGCACAATGCATAAATGCAGCCCTGGTAAGTCACTGCAAAGTGCCATTCATGCATCATGCTGATCCTCAAGAGTTGATACACTCCTAAAGGGTCTTCATGATGCACTAGTGCAGTGCCAGTAAGTCACACGGTGCATCATGAAGACAAAGCATTGAGGCATCATGAGTCCTCAGAGTTAAATGTAAAAATAATACTGAGATTGATAGAAAGCAGGACCGTGGTACTTTGAGTGTCTCTTACACCAGATGCGTGGGCGGTGGGTGACTTATGGTCCCTGTATGTCACGGGTTGTGACTATTATTAACCTACTCACATATTACAAAACTAAAGTAATACAAATTAATTTGGATAAAAACTGATGATTGCAATTTAGGATGACAGTGTGGAAAAGGTTAGGCACCTTTCACAGCAGCTTTGACTACACTGAAAGGGGTTTATATGCTGTGAATCTACTGTGTATCTCTTCTGAAGGCTCGTCAGCACTTTAATCTATTTATTATCTCTACTCTATATCTTTTTCTATATTCAGGAATTAAGAAGGTATTCCCTATAATTTAGAGTCTTTTTGCAGCTACAACATAATAACAGGTGAGACCTGAAAATTGAGTTAACCATTGCACAATATTCAAAATCTATTTCAAACATCAATTTTGACAGTTTGGCTATAAATTTGACGTTCTGATAGTGTCTGACTTGTCCCATATGGTAGATGCCTACAGTGGGCAGCAGGTGGGGTGGGGGTGTTTGGGAAGTGACTGGAGACACGTGGTGTCCCCGGGGGAAATCAGGGACCACACAGCGAGTCAGGGCTGATGACGGGGCACGGCGGCCATCATAAAAACCTGCCTGCCACTTGTAGGAACACCCTCGTGCCTCAACACTGGGGGGGGGGGGGGGTGATGGTGGGACAGAGGTAGGGATAGAGCAGCAAAGGACTAAGCTATTGTGGATTATTAGCAAGCGTAAGACACATACCAATATGACCCAGCCAACATTGATTACTGGGCCCCATCTGGGTCCTACCTTGGCTATAAAACTAGGCCCAGCAGTCTCACCTGGGTTTTAATTTAAAGGGGATTATCAGCTGGTGCTACTGACATAACATCATACCCCTGAAAAATTGGTTCTTGAGAAAAAAAAACTGTCATCTCTACTGGGGCGGATAACATGCCCCCCCCCCCTCTCACATCCACATCCCACAAAACATCCACACACAAAGTAAGAATTATAAATTGAATCAATAGGATTTTAATGATGGAAGTTTTACCTTATCTAAACAAATAAAAGGACCTGGAGAATTCTTCAAAGAAAACCAAACACTATATCAGATATACAGCAGATGGGCTGTCCATGTTCTTTATTTGGTCGCACTCGTATAGCATATCGACATAATCATTGGAATTGTACCGGAATATTAGACCAAATAAAAGTTCGAATTTGTTCAAAAAAAAAATCACTGACACTGTCTAGATGTCTCTGAGAGGGCAGACAGTGCACACAGTATGACTTGTATGATGCCTGTCCTGCTGTGTGGTCAGTAAACACAAGGCTGCTGAGACATGCCGGCACTCCCTGTCTGTACCTGGCACCCTACATCCTGCAAGGTAGGGCTGCTTTCTGATATCAGAGCTATTTTTTGGATGCTTCAGATGCAACCAGTTAAGCTTGCTCTCTTGCTGTAGAGATGAAAGTAATTGATTGCTCTGTTTAAACTTTGAAATTCATGAAATAACAGGGGGAACCTTCATCCTGCCGGTGGTTGTGGCAGGTCTGTGTAGCAGATTATAGAGCCTGATGTTAACCCTTTAATGACAGGGCATCAAACTTGATGCATTATGTCCTTTGTCTGCCCTTGGTCTACAGTCGGCCATCACTTCCTCGAACATTTACTACCTTGGATCCCTCACTTCCTCAGACAGCTGTTTGGGAACTGTTCTTAGATGCTCCAGTATATTTGGACTTAATTCCTCGAATGATTTGCTTCCTCAGATATTTTTCTGTGCATTTTCCAAATTCGAGGAAGTGAGGGCTGACTGTATTCGCCTAGGCAGCTTTGACTTATCATGCTAACCCTTCAGGAGTGTATCAACTTTGTATGGTCTGCATCATTCATGGATGAAGCCCTGGTGAGATACTTTCCAAGGTTGCATTTGTGCATCATGACTGAGGGCAGAGCGTATATAGCCTGAGGTAAAGCTAAGAGGAGGGAGTGTGGGACGAGAGGAGGAGGGAGTGTGCGCAGCCAGACGGCAGATAATCAAATACAATCAGCGTGTGACACATGTGATCCCCTGTGTGTGGCTGAGGTATCGCCTCAGGTACTGAGTCATGTGAGGGGGCTGGGGGTAGAAGCCGTAGGTCTCCCACTCACACCGGTGTACAGTATACAGGGTCTGCATGCAGGGCAGCAGTGGAATGGGGGGGGGGGGGGGTTATATATATAATAACTTGCAGCACACTTACATGTTTAAAAGACATCTTGTTACACTGCCCTTAACAAGAACTAATGAATTCTGTCATTTCTAATTTGGGAAATGCTAGACTGATTTGCTGTCTCATCTTATCTGGTTCTATGAAATAAACATCACCATAATAACATATACATTATTTTTCAACTATAACAGCTCAATTTGTCCTGATATATTTACTTAATGTATTACGGCATGACTCAGTAACACAAGACTAGCTGCCACTTACAGACTCTTCACTTTGCTGCCTTTTTGCAGACATTATTGCCTCATCTTCATGAACCCGTCCTACCCTGATACACTCTGTAAGAGGACCGCGCGGGGGGTCAGAACCCGTCCTACCCTGATACACTCTGTAAGAGGACCATGTGGGGGTCAGAACCCGTCCTACCCTGATACACTCTGTAAGAGGACCGCGCGGGGGGTCAGAACCCGTCCTACCCTGATACACTCTGTAAGAGGACCGTGTGGGGGGTCAGAACCCGTCCTACCCTGGTACACACTGTAAGAGGACCGTGTGGGGGGTCAGGACCCGTCCTACCCTGATACACTCTGTAAGAGGACCGCGGGGGGTCAGAACCCGTCCTACCCTGGTACACGCTGTAAGAGGACCGTGTGGGGGGTCAGGACCCGTCCTACCCTGATACACTCTGTAAGAGGACCGTGTGGGGGGTCAGAACCCGTCCTACCCTGATACACTCTGTAAGAGGACCGTGTGGGGGGTCAGAACCCATCCTACCCTGATACACTCTGTAAGAGGACCGCGGGGGGTCAGAACCCGTCCTACCCTGATACACTCTGTAAGAGGACCGTGTGGGGGTCAGAACCCGTCCTACCCTGATACACTCTGTAAGAGGCCCGTGTGGGGGGTCAGAACCGTCCTACCCTGATACACTCTGTAAGAGGACCGCGCGGGGGGTCAGAACCCGTCCTACCCTGATACACTCTGTAAGAGGACCGCGTGGGGGTCAGAACCCGTCCTACCCTGATACACTCTGTAAGAGGACCGCACGGGGGTCAGAACCCGTCCTACCCTGATACACTCTGTAAGAGGACCGCGGGGGGTCAGAACCCGTCCTACCCTGGTACACGCTGTAAGAGGACCATGTGGGGGGTCAGGACCCGTCCTACCCTGATACACTCTGTAAGAGGACCGTGTGGGGGGTCAGAACCCGTCCTACCCTGGTACACTCTGTAAGAGGACTGTGTGGGGGGTCAGAACCCGTCCTACCCTGATACACTCTGTAAGAGGACCGTGTGGGGGGTCAGGACCCGTCCTACCCTGATACACTCTGTAAGAGGACCGCGGGGGGTCAAAACCCGTCCTACCCTGGTACACGCTGTAAGAGGACCGTGTGGGGGGTCAGGACCCGTCCTACCCTGATACACTCTGTAAGAGGACCGTGTGGGGGGTCAGAACCCGTCCTACCCTGATACACTCTGTAAGAGGACCGTGTGGGGGGTCAGAACCCATCCTACCCTGATACACTCTGTAAGAGGACCGCGGGGGGTCAGAACCCGTCCTACCCTGGTACACGCTGTAAGAGGACCGCGTGGGGGGTCAGGACCCGTCCTACCCTGATACACTCTGTAAGAGGCCCGTGTGGGGGGTCAGAACCGTCCTACCCTGATACACTCTGTAAGAGGACCGCGTGGGGGGTCAGGACCCGTCCTACCCTGATACACTCTGTAAGAGGACCGTGTGGGGGGTCAGAACCCGTCCTACCCTGATACACTCTGTAAGAGGACCGCGTGGGGGGTCAGAACCCGTCCTACCCTGATACACTCTGTAAGAGGACCGCGGGGGGTCAGAACCCGTCCTACCCTGATACACTCTGTAAGAGGACCGCGCGGGGGGTCAGAACCCGTCCTACCCTGATACACTCTGTAAGAGGACCGCGTGGGGGGTCAAAACCCGTCCTACCCTGGTACACGCTGTAAGAGGACCGCGCGGGGGGTCAGAACCCATCCTACCCTGATACACTCTGTAAGAGGACCGCGTGGGGGGTCAGAACCCGTCCTACCCTGATACACTCTGTAAGAGGACCGCACGGGGGTCAGAACCCGTCCTACCCTGATACACGCTGTAAGAGGCCCGCGGGGGGGGGGTCAGGGCCGGGACTGGGTAATGTTAAACTACAGGTAAAATAAGGACAGGATTAAGTGCCTGATGGAAAACAGAAACCACTAAAACAGTGTGAGCCCTTCAAAGGCAGCATATGTGATTTTATGTGCTGCCTTTTGTCTGCAAAAAGCAGCCCTGGTGAGTTATCTGCATTTATACATCATGCTGCTCCTACAGAGTTGATACACTCCTAAAGGGTCTTCATGATGCACCAGTGCAGTGCCAGTGAGTCAGACGGTGCATCATGATGATGAAGCATTGAGGCATCATGAGTCCTCAGAGTCCAATGTAACACTAGTAATAAAGCTGACACAGACCAGGACAGTGGTGCCTCCAGTGGTGGGTGATGTTTGGGGGGGGGGGGTGATTCTAACACCAGGTACAGGGTGGGTGACGTGGCAGGTGACATATGGTCGCAGCGTGTCACGGGTTATATGCTATACAGTCTGCAGGGGACGAGCAGACTGGGCCCTAACCAATAGAAGCCTGCTTAGTGATTAAATGTGATATGTGCTTAGTCATTATCATGCATAATGCACTAGGCAATTGAGATTTCATCAACCCCATAGAGCCCACAACATACATATATATGCAGCCTTGGTACGAAGATTCAACCGGGCTGAATGCATGCATAATGGTGACAAAGTGTGCAGCATACTAAAGCCCTATGCTGCCCTTATAGGGTCCACGAGCGGCCTGTGTATGGTGCCTCCAAAAACAGTCTGCCAACTGTCCACATTGAAGCTGGTACCCACCTTTCAAATGTCCCCTCATAGATTACAAATACTTACAAAGTGATATCCTGTGGTAAAATTGAGGCTAAAATTGAGGATGGCATTGTGGATTAGGCTGGTATCTTTCACAGCTGCCCCAACAACCCTACTGGATGAAAGCTAAGAGATTAAGGATTAAGTACTTTACATGTTTTCTCTGCCTGTTTTGACAGGATGACATGCAGTTCTGTGCTTCTGAGGCACATTTCCTCTGACATCTACTTCTTTCCTTTCTCCTTTTTTTCCCTTTCACTTTTTACATATATATTCAAAATAGATTTCAAATATATATTTCAAACTGTAGCTTTGACCATTGGGTTATATACTCCGGTCTGATAGCGTCACATATGGTAGACATTTACCTTCCTGTCAGAGGCAGGTGGGGGTGTTCGGGAAGTGAGACTCCGGCACGACCGCCCCGGGGGAAATCAGCAACCACACAGCGAGTCAGGGCTGATGACAGGGCACAGCGGCCATCATAAAAACCTGCCTGGCACTTGTAGGAGGAACACACACATACCTCAACACTGGGGGGGGGGGAGGGGGTAGAGGTATATAGGACTAGGCTATTGGGACTATCGGCTTGCGCTAGACACATACCAATACTACATTGCTTATTGGGCCCAGCTAGGTCTGGACTGGGCCTCACCTAGGTTTCACCTGGGCTATAACATGGGCTTCATCTGGTCTCATCTGGGCTATAAACCTGGCCCAGCAGTGTCACCTGGGCTTAGATCTAGGCCCCAGATGGATCTGATCTGGAATATGTATACACTTGGTCTAAGTTAAGTCTTAGCTGGGCTATAAAATGGGGCCCAGTTGGGTACCAATTGTATAATGAATTGAGTTATGCCTTGGCTATGAACTGGGACTCAGCTTGGAATCACCTGGGCCAACTTGGGGCTGCATCAGCCCAGGTAGGGCCCAGCCAGTAGTCTACTTAGGCCCCAGCTAAATTCCTCGGTAAAGATTTGATTAACCCAATGTTTCAAGCCAGTTTCAACCTCGGTGGGCCCAGCTGGGCCTCTTTGCTGGGTAGCGAACTACTGTAAAGGTGACCTGACCAGTCATATCACCTACCGAGCTCTAAAGCCATATCAGTAGGTAATATCTATTCTGAGAGGATTTTTTTCTGAACACCCAACCCCTCAGGAAGGAAAGAGAATTGAGCACTGGGGCTTCTATCTCACAGTCAGTAGCTGGTTTACCAAAGCTGCTGATCTGATAACAGGTCATATGAGGATGTGTGGGATGGGTTCCTCATCATGCAGTGGGGACTGTGTGTGTGGCGGGGGGGGGGGGGGGGGAGGGGGGAGTGTATAGGGTAATATGAGGCTCATGCAGAGAGGTGGTGGAGCAGCCTAAGGAGCCGACCCGGGGTCCTGTCTACCTAATAAACGAGCAGCCGGATTAGTGTTAGAGCACCACTCCCGGTATTCATACTGCTCACCGCCAGAACCACCCCCACTCCCTCATGCAGCCCGCGGCAAGCATCCACTTAAGTAGGTGTGATAAATGACCTGATTTAACCCTCTAAGGGCTGCATACTGCCTTAATCTGGTATTTATTTGCATGAATACCGTAAAACCTCGCGTATAAGCCTAACTCGCGTATAAGCGGCACCTAGACTATAGACCGATCCCACAAGCCACATTGGAAATCTCAATAGGGGGACTTTAGTACTGTACTAGGTAAAACTCACGTATAAGCCGCACCCTGACTCTGGGCTGATCCTAGAAGCCCCACTGCCGATCTGACTCGCGTATATAAGCCACGGCTTATACGCGAGGTTTTACGGAGACACCAACAAGACCCAAAGTAGTCTCTGTGTGTTTGACTCCATCTTAAGACACCAAGCGGCAACAAGACCCAACGTAGTCTCTGTGTGTTGACACCATCTTAAGGTTATTGCATGTATCTAGGTGAGCTCCTTGTTTAGTCTAGCACTAAGACTGTGCTGGAGAGTGATGCCCCTGCTGTACCCTTACCAGTACCAATCAGAGATGTATATTGTCCTTTCAGTGTCGGTGAGAATGGCGCTTCATTCTGGTCACCCTGGGGTCTATCCATCCGTACACAGCGTGTCACCCTGAGCTATATACCGACTTACAGGGTATGAATGGGAGGTATCGTAGAATCTACAACCCGCCTCGGAAGCCAATAAATTACAGAGAGCTATGTGTGTCAAATGCCCCTGCTATAGGCTTGTACTAACTCAGGGGCGGATCCAGGAATTTCGGAATGGGGGGCGGGGGGCGTGATATAGGAAATGTAATGGGGGTATTGAAAATCTTTGCATTAAAATATACAGGAAAATAGGGG